>CM042389.1:23990196-24007696 GCA_023634145.1 Thymallus thymallus | reverse complement strand
TGTACTCTGATATTACCACCGTCAGCTCCAGCGCAGGTAAGTCAAAATTGTATTTTCTGTCAGAATTCTATTGTATCAGTACAAAATTGTATGATAAAGTTAGGTTATTAATAACAAATTATACACGGTTGTAGGCCTTTCATTTATATCTGCATGAACTCAACGTAAATATCATGAATTGAAGATGTAGTATTAGTCAACAAGCCTTGTTTTCGTTGAAATATTTTATATGAAAATGGACTGAAAAATACAAATCCTTAATATTTCTAGACTTTGATGAAATTTATTGAGAAAGAATAACAAACAAATGTAAAAAAGAAAATACTACTTTGGCCAGTTCCCTGTTCATTCTGTCTGTTCGTCATCCAGCGTAATGTGAACAGCCAGTCAACTATGTCAACCAATTTGACAAATTAGTCACTGTTAGCTATTGTTAACTTAATCTTGGTCAAATCCCCACATCTCTGGTATCTCTTTCTCACGAGATTGAATTTGGTCAGCAAAGCCTCGTGGCTATTAGGTTGCCCGAGGATGATGGGAAAGATAAAGTCATGTAATCCCTCTTTTTTAAAGGACATTCATCAGTGAAATGTGTCCTTACAAATTTGGGCGACTTCCTATGTGGTGAAAGCGAAACACAAGTAAGCCTATAGACCTGGCCAGCCTACCTCATGAAACGTGAACTACAGAGTATAATCAAGAAACTCAGCCAGAATGTACTGTTTAATTAAAGACAGGGTGAATGCTTTCGCAGCATCAATTCAAAGTCCTCAACCTATTCTTATCCCGTCTACAGATGTGGGCAGCCCAGCCAGAAAAGGCCCATTTGACAGTATGACCCTAGGCCTCAGCAGGCGTGGGAGAGCCTACCCATCCCCAGCGCGCAGGCGCCATCGCACCACCTTCAGTCACAAGCAGCTGGACCAGCTGGAGATGGCGTTTGGACAGAACCACTACCCTGACATCTACTGCCGTGAGGAACTAGCGAGGCTCACCAAACTCAATGAGGCACGCATACAGGTCAGTGGGCCTAGGCCTATTTATCAGTCCACAGGGATTTCATAAATGTTTTATCCTGTGCGGGAAAAGTTAATAATACTTGCAGCGTCTAACTCAAACCATTTTCATTTACAAATGAAAGGCCATTACATACTTATTATCCATTATCCTATAAAATGGTTAAATCTCAAATTCAACCCAGTTAAGACTTATTTCTTATTGTATTTGACAGGTATGGTTCCAAAATCGCCGTGCCAAATACCGCAGGCAGGAGCGTGCGTCTCAGAAGGTCTTGCCAATGGGCATGATGTCAGGTCACGGGGCACTGTTGGGCAGCATGTGTGTTCAGTCCACAGGGTTAACCCGGCAGTACTACCCTCACTCCCTGGCTCACCATATCCCCCGGTTCCCCTCTATACTGCCCTCAGGTGGTTACTCCCACTCCCACCACCCAGGCTCAGCCAGCCAGTGTCCCTGCCCCACAGTCCCACCACAGCCACAACCCGCCCGCCAGCACGAGGAGTGGTACAGCCCGCTACGGAACATTGGAGCCCCACCCAGCAACCTGGCCACACCTGTGTTCTCCCTGACCTCCATGCCTGTTCTAGACCCTGGCTCTCACTGGAACTAAAGAAAGGGCAACTTCTACATCAGGAGGTAGACAAGCTCTGATAGGCTGTGTTTCGAAGAACTAAGTTATTCATTTCACCTTAGATTAGACTCAAAAATACAGCTTTATGTATCTATGCAGTGATAGCTAGCAACTAAAGGACATGAATAATGTAGAGAAATAGTGAGAACGAATTAACTCTTTCACCTCTTGAATAGCTGCCATTGCATGCATTGAAAGTTCAGTGTAGCCTAACTGAGAGAAAGATATTTGTGGGTAATCTTGAATTACCAATATAGATTGTCTGAAATATACACTATACATCTTTCTCCTAACAATTCCTTTTGTATTTTCACAATAAATAAAGTAGTGTGTATTGGGAGTGATTTGTTTTTTTTTTATGTTAAAAGTGATGCTAGAAAGGATATATACTTTCAGCCAGTAGATTTGAAAGTAGCGCTCACAAGTCAAAATGCGTCCCCGGAAATTGTGCACAACGTCATCCATTTTGTACAGTGCCTTCAGAAGGTATTCACACCCCTTGACTTTTTCTAAATGTTCTTGTGTTACAGCCTGAATTTAAAATGTATGACATTTAGATTTGTTGGTCACTGGCCTACAAACAATACCCCATAATGTCAAAGTGGAATTATGTTTTTAGATATTTTATACAAATTAGTTAAAAATTAAAAGCTGAAATGTTTTGAGTCAATAAGTATTCAACCTCTTTGTTATGGCAAGTCTAAATACGTTTAGGAGTAAGAATGTGCTTAACAAGTCACATAATGAGTTGCATGGACTCACTCTGTGTGTAATAATAGTGTTTAACATGATTTTTGAATGACTACCTCATCTCTGTACCCCACACATACAATTATCTGTAAGGTCTCTCAGTGAATTTCAAACACAGATTCAACCACAAAGACCAGGGAGGTTTTCCATTGCCTCACAAATAAGGGAACCTATTGGTAGATGGGTAAAAAAACAAAAAAAAACACATTGAATATGCATTTGAGCATGGTGAAGTTATTACACTTTGGATGGTGTATCATTACACCCAGTCACTACAAAGATACAGGTGTCCTTCCAGTTGCCGGAGAGGAAGGAAACCACTCAGGGATTTCACCATGAGGCCAATGGTGACTTTAAAATAGTTAGAGTTGAATTGCTGTGATAGGAGAAAACGGAGGATGGATCAACAACATTGTAGTTACTCTATAATACAAATGTAATTGAAAGAGTGAAAAGAAGGAAGCCTGTACAGAATATAACATATTAAAAAAAATGCCTTCTGTTTGCAACAAGGCACTAAAATAACACTGCAAAACATGTGGCAAAGCAATTAACTTTTTGTCCTGAATACAAAGTGTGGAGCAACACATTACTGAGTACCACTCTCCATATTTTCAAGCATAGTGGTGGCTGCATCACGTTATGGTTATGCTTGTAATCGTTAAGGACTACAGAGTTTTTCAGAATAAAAAATAAGTGGAATGGAGCTAAGCACAGGCAAAATCCTAGAGGAAAACCTGGTTCAGTCTGCTTTCCACCAGAGACTGGGAGATGAATTCACCTTTCAGCAGCACAATAACCTAAAACACAAGGCCAAATCTACACTGGTTGCTTATCAAGGAGACAGAGTATGTTCCTTAGTGGCCGAGTTACAGTTTTGACTTAATGGGATACTTTGTGATTTTGCAATGAAACACTTTATCTACTTCCCCAGAATCAGATGAACCCGTGGATAACATTTTTATCTCTGCATGAGGTTTGACAGAAGTTGCTAACTAGCGCAAGCGCAATTGCTAACTTACGTTAGCACAATGACTGGAAGTCTATGGGTATCTGCTAATTATCACAATCAAACAAACCTACACCTCAGACAGAACTGCACTAACATGCACTCCAAAAGGCTACAGTATGTGAATGCCACTTTGAGACATATTCAACATAAAACTACATCAACAGACAAGGCATTCATATATTTGTTTATTACAGCATAGTACAAAGACAACACACTTGCATGTGTCTACTAATCTGTCATTTTATAGCTTGTAATAACACATTTCTATTCAAATAACCTGTATTTACTGAACAATCACCTCTTTTGTAACACATTTTCAGTATACATTTAGAAATATTACAAAATGGGTTGAATATAGACCTGGGCCTTATAGCATAAAGACCTGGTAACCTAATCACCTGTAACTGTTCAATAGGCCGCTAACATTTATAGCAACATAACCCTGCATTCTACTTATAGCACATCAGTCAAATTAAGTTAACCCTTGAGTATTGCTCTCAGCCTGAGGTCTCACTGTGTTATAAGTCAAGTGAATCCAGTGATGAAGAAATCACGAAGCGCAGCACAACACATCTCCTGTATCAAATTCAGATTCTGAAGTATCAGCCCTTCTGTAAGTGGAATTGTGCGTTCAGGTAGGTGGGTAACAGACTATGTAAGTGTTGGTGTGGATCAGCAGAAGAATGATTTGTGATTGCCTGTGTTTGACCAGAACCAGGCCTGGCCAGGCCAAGTGTGGTTTTTATGTTACCTGGGTCACGTTTAGTACGAACAAATAGGAGAAAGAGTTTTGAAAACAAGAATGAACATATTTGTGGGACAAGACCAGGTATTACCACCTCCATTTCTGGTTTGTTCCTGTGTTCAGACAAATCCTCCATACCTGCTTTGCTATTCCCACACTCCCACATTTACACTGTGGCACAGAATACCGCATCTGGGCTGTAACATTCCCTCTATGAGTAATAGTACAAGAAAAGTGCATTAACAGAAAAGGCCACTCTTAAAGTTAAGGACCACAGGCAGTTGTTGTTAATGGCCTAACTTGATTGGATGCATAAATATCAAAACCTTTGGTCCATAATCCTGGATTTTATACAGCAAATCAGCGCTTCGGTAAATACCTGCTCAAGAATTTAATTCCAACATGACTGAACTAGTTTAGTTGTTAGCATACAGTAGACACATTTGGCAGTTTGAAATAATTACAGTTAAAAAACTCTAGGCCACACTTGAACGTCTAAAACTAGATAGAAAGTAGAAATTATAATGGACCTTCATATTTTGAAATTACTGCCCTTTTTCTGGCCCAAATCGGTCAAAACAAATCTGAGCAGCCCTCCGCTGAATTTTGAAAATCCTGGTGTAGCCCTCAAGCCAAAACGTTTGCCCACCTCTGGTATATATGCTGTCTGAATGGATAGTGATAGCCCCACAGAAAGCATGAGACATGTACACTGGCTCAGGTAAATTAAAGTGGTGTGGTTGTGTGTAGTGCACTGAGCCAGACCCCAGTAGTTAGGCAGTGTCTCCTTTACTCCAGGGACTTGGCAAACTCGGCGTAGTCTATGTACCCGTCGTTGTTTTTGTCATTGTCCCTCAGAACATCATCTATAAGGCTTATGAGGTCCTCCTCTTTCATAGGCTGGCTCTCCTCTCCTTTTTCCTGCAGAAAATGTGGAGAAACATGCACGTTCATGTCTGTATAGATGAATTTCTTTAAAAAACATATATATATAAATATATTATATAGCACAATGACTGGAAGTATATATATATATATATATATATATATATATATATTATATTTAACCTTTATTTAACTAGGCAAGTCAGTTAAGAACAAATTCTTATTTACAAGCCTACTGTGACCCTATGTACAGGGTCAGACCCTGCAGCAAATTAGGGTTAAGTGCCTTGCTCAAGTACACAGACTGTTATTTCTTTTTCCACCTTGTCGGCTCAGGTATTCACAGTATGTGGCATCATTGGCTGATAATACCATTTTTTGTATTATTTTTCCTTTCACACATACCTCTTTGTGCACATGAGTGATGGCTGTGGCCAACTCCAGCCCATCCAGTAAGTTGTTGCCATCATAGTCGTGCATCTTAAAGTAATGCAACTGCAGCTCCTGCGGCGACATATCCGACTCCGGCTTGTCAATCACACCTTCCAGATGCTCCATTATGTGTCTTAGACAGAGGACATAGGAGAGACACTACTCAGTGCATTAACCATAAATACACCGTCAGCCAAATGGTAGGTAACGCTTGGAATAGAGCAAACTAGTTATTTATTTATTATATATATATATATATATATATATATATATATATATAGATAGATAGATAGATAGATAGATAGATAGATAGATAGATAGATAGATAGATAGATAGATAGATAGATAGATAGATAGATAGATCGTTTGTTTGGCAGGCAATAGTATTGCAAACAAAAGTGATCAAAGTGTATTGTTTTAACCATTAATATTCATGTTGCCTCTTCATTAGACACAGAATGGTAGAAAATGCTCAGAAACCGAGAGAAAAAGCAAAGTAACATCTGTCCAATAAGAAACGTTTGCTTTTGTTTTCTGTTGCAAAGCATTTTGGAGCTGCGAATCCTAATGAACACGACCCTTTACTCACTCTCTGTCATGGACCATGTTCTTGTCCAGGTGCATGTTAGGACGGTGACTCTCCGGTGGGTGTTCGTGGGCCGCCTGCTCGTGTGAACGAACAGACAGTAGAAAGCAGGAGACCAGGAGTAGCCAGCCGCCCCACACCTCATTCCTCCTGCCACTCACTCTTAACACCATTCTGGTCTGTACAGTAACCACACACACACACACACACGGACACGGACACACGCACAGACACGGACAGACACGGACAGACAGACAGAGTAATGGACATAATTGAACAACAAAGTTAATCAAAGGTAAATAATATCAACAATGGTTGAAAGCACGGTGAAGGCACAGAACATCCAGTGTCACTCGTCACTGAATGGCAAGAGCTTTCACTAGAAACAGGTGATCCATCTACGAACCCATATGTTAACTTTTGGAAACACATACAGAGCAGAAGAATCTGAAGATTTATCAAATGGAAGTGCATTATTTGCAGGCAATAACAGACTCATTGTTTTCAGTGATATGTTATGTACAAACAGTTCGAAATGCAATCTAGCTAGTGATGTTGTTGATAGACAGGCTAAAGTTAATTATACCTAGTTGGTTTTCTTGCGCATTAGTTAGTTTAGCAAGATCATTCATATGGTGATATGAAGGCCACCATAATGGATCTTCAGCGATATGAATAATTAAAATGCATACTCACCAGCTGACAAACAGACTTGGAACCGTTAGCTTGTGAATTAAGTATTAGTATTTTCTTCACCCTTTTTGGGCATTACTGTGAGCCGTAGTCACCTTTCAACTCATGGACACGACAGCTAAATTCTGATTGGATATAGGCATATTGCGTCAGAGATTTGAAGGCGTTCAATTGCCTAATCTAGACACCTGTGCAAAAAAATGAACGTGAATGCATATGTTAACTGGGTGTTTCGTTGAAATTGAGAAGTACACACATCTGACAAGCAAATGTCAACCTTTCATAGGGAAAATGAAGCCACCAAATCTATTTTCCGAAGATTTGAGGTTGGGTTAGCTATAGAAAATGGTCCTGTGATAGCTTGTAGTCGTAGGTACTGCACTTGACTTAAACATTAGTTTGCTGTGTAGCTATCTAGTCGAGCTGTCGTTGTCCAATGATTTTGTGAAAGGCCGATTTAGCAGCCGTCCTGGGAAACTATGGCATACTATGAATGTGTTCTACCGCCATGTCAATGCATATTAAATAATGTATTGTATTCTTTACAAATGGTCGTAAAGATAAGATACTTGTGCGCCCCGCCCCTTTCTTCCAAATAAAGGACGCGCCAATTAAACGTATACATTCTGTATTCAGTTTGTAACGTTTACATGTAAAGTGTTACATTCTTTGCCACTGGGTTTACAGCAGCTGTAACCATAATAGTCACGCGTTACCATACAGTGCTGAATTGTCTGAGCAGACCATATGGCAGATGTAGGCCTAGTACCTTAAGGCACAAAACCTGACATCGGGCAATGAAAATAGTTGACAATTTACCTTTTAAATACAGTAGCCTACTTGGGATTTATTGAGGGATTGGACATACACAGCAGTAAAATCCTGAATAATAACTTGCCACATGTGTGTCTCTTAGATCCACAGTTTGAACTTTACTGTTTTATCTATGCACTGCACTCTAGTAGGCTATTAGCGCTAATCCCAGGAATTGATCTAGTTAGGGAAAGCTTTTGAAAGGGAATCTAGGACGGTTATCTAGGACAAAAGGCCCTTCAAAACAAACAGTTTATAGCAGCATATAGGTGAACTCATGTGTTGTCTCTACCGTGTTACAATCTAGTGTAAAGAAGAAGAAAAAACTTCTACAAGCATTGTTTTTTTCCTAAAATATTTGAGGTGCGATATTGACTGGCTATAAAGCAGAAAAAATAAACACATTTGAATCTACAAACGTTTTTAAAGCACAATGGGCACACACAAATCTCCCGATCTCATCCTCAAACTGAAGCACCTGTCCTCCAGTAGCCTCTGAGTTTGTATACAACTCTTTAACAGCATTTATTTTTTCATTGTGTGTGCTACTCTACATTGACTGAGTGGTATTTGAGAATAAATGGTTGTCACATATTATTTTTACATGTCCCCACCAAAAAAATGTTTATGAGGAGGGACGGTAGGGCAGCCGCACATGCTCATAGTTGGCATTACACTTGATTTGTTTGTCAGTCTGCAGTTACTCCCCGGGTATCAGGGGAGTACGTTCACCAAGACAGAACGGGATCTAGAGCGGGCATGGCATCCAGCAGGATCTCTTTCTCGCAATACCGCCTGGAAGCGGAGATCGACCGATACAGAGCAGAGTGCCAGTGGGACAAGATACCGCCTATGGTAGAGCAACTCCTGGCCGCCCGATTTCACGAAGACGGTGAGTGAGTGTTGGATTCTGTTATAGGTTTATTTTTTCTGAGTAAGTTTTTGTCACGTCCAGACAGGGATGGCAATAGTTCCGCATGAGTTGGACTTTGTACTCTGCAAGTAAACTCAATGGCATGCGCCTACTCTGCAAACAATGAAAACTAACAGCTTTAGGTATGCCCAAACTGCAGTAGCTTACAGTTCGAACAAGTACATCATCACCTTACACCTCTCAATGGACAATGTTTAAAACACATAACATATTGTAATGAACATGTATTAACTGATTGTCACTGTCATTTGTCTTTTTCTTCCCATGTATTAAAACACACCACTCAAGCCCATTCATCAGGAGGGCAGTCTATATACTCAGCCTACTGTGTATTCAGTCTGAGGTGGGTAGCCAAATGTAGCTACTCCCCTCACCTCACCTAGTTAAAGTGAACATGGGCTGCATGTCACTGTTATTGTGTCAATAACCAAATCTTATATGTAATTTAAACGGGCCGGATGGAATGCCCACTGCTCACCTGAGACTGTGTTCACCATGCCTGCATGTGTACAGAACTGCTAAATGTGTTATTCTAGAGTGTGTAGAAGTTATCCATAGCTGGTCTGGTGTTAAAGTCTGTCTTGATGTTGACAGTTTGCCCACAGTTTTGTCATTACTGATTTTGTAACAACACTCCCTAGTTGTTGCAATTTAAGATAAGGGTGAAATCATGATCAGTCTCTGACCAGGAAGTTTTGAGATCAGAACAGTGTGTTGAAAATAATGTAGCTTTATTCAGATGCCTTGAAGAGGGTTTGTTATTCTCCTGAGTAATTCATACAACTTATGCACCACATGAACATACCACATTGCTGTTATATAGTAGTTAATGTTTTATAGAGCATAATTATTTGTTTAATATGTTCAGACGCCATATACTGTACATCACCAAGGTTGGGTAGGTTACTTTCTAAATGTAATCCGTTACTAGTTACCTGTCCAAAATTGTAATCAGTAACATAACTTTTGGATCACCCAACCTCAGTAACGTAATCTGGTAACTTTCCGTTACTTTTGGATTACTTTCCCCTTAGGAGGCGTTAGAAGAAGACAAAAATTATCCATCGAACACGTTTGGTGTGTCGTCATAGTGGTCTCTGACAAACTTAGAATTGGGCCTTTTTTCAATGCTGAATTGAATGTCATTGAGAAAACAGAAAGGTCTCATAATGTATTTTTTTCACAAACATCCTTTGTGAATTTAAAAGTAATCCAATAAGTAATCATACATTTTCTTCCAGAAGTATCTGTAATCTGATTACAATATTTTTGCTAGTAACGTAACTCGTTACAGTTAACGTTTTTTTTGTAATCAGATTATATATAACTGATTGTACATCACATTATACATTCTCCAGCCCCTATCCTCCCTTTCAGTGATATGTCTCAAAAGCATGTTGTGCTACAGTATGTCAGAGATGCCAGGACATAAACACCAGTCACAGACTTGGCATCAGAACACACCGCCAGAGAGGAGTGAGAGCTGGACCAAACAGGAAGGCTCTAATACAGAATGTGTATACAAGTGTCTTTTATTGCCATCCATTGACTTCAGTTTTAGACTCCTCTGGTGTTTTTTCTCCCTTCTCTCTGGGGCTTGTGGGAAATTATGCTATAATGGACTGGGCTGGGTTTATTTTGTGTCCCAAACCAGCTGACCCCTGACCCCTGGACCTACCCCTCCACTACTCTGAATTCTGTCCTATTTCCCTGTGCCATCCTCCAGATGACTACGGGACGCTGTTATTGGCCGAGGCCCTGCTGGAGGAGTGTCTACAGGACAACCTGAGTCTGTTACGCAACGCTACGCCTTTGACGGACATCAACCAGCCAAAACTGTCCCGGTCCAAGGGCTACCTCAACTCCATCCTGAGCAGGGGGCGCCTGGGGGTCAGTCTGAGCATCTCCCCTCTGTGTCACCTCCCTCTACATCTTACTTCCTCCTATTCTACTTAGCTTTCTATCTTGTTTCCAATCAGTCTATTCTTTATATATGTACCTGTTCTCTCTGTGTCACCCTTAATTTAGTCTCTCTTAACAGCCTTCAAGTTCTCTCTCTCTCTCTCTCTCTCCCTCTCTCTCCCTCTCCCTCTCCCTCTCCCTCTCCCTCTCCCTCTCCCTCTCCCTCTCCCTCTCCCTCTCCCTCACCCTCTCCCTCTCCCTCGCCCTCTCCCTCTCCCTCTCTCTCTCTATCTCTCTCTCTCTCTCCCTCTCCCTCTCCACACAGCCCAGGCACCTGAACGAGGCTCTTCTCCTGATGGCCAAAATACACTATGTCCAGGGCGATTACCGTGATGCCCAGGGCATGTGTGCAAGGGTGGGCATAGACGAGCTGACGGGGGACGAGCAGCCCATCTACCACCTGCGTCTGCTCGCAGAGGGCTTTGTCATCAAAGGTACCAATCCTTTCATAGGCAAATACTGGGTGGTATGAAATATGGAAAACACATAATGTTTGACCTGTGTGGTATTTAGTTATGGAAATATTTTTAGCAGACAGACTAAACATTCTGTGTTACCTGAAATGTTGATCTGAATATGACCTATACCAGGGATGGGCAACTTTGATGGGGGTGGTGGCCACAAAAAATCTGAACTCATCATTATTACTTAAACAATAAGCCCTGAGGGGGTGTGGTATAAGGGCAATATATAACGGCTAACGGCTGTTCTTATGCACGGCGCAACGCAGGGTGCCTGGATACAGCCCTTAGCTGTGCTATATTGGCTAAATACAAAACACCCTGAGGTGCCTTATTGCTATTATTAGCTGGTTACCAACTTAAATTAGATAAATAAAAATAAATGTTTTGTCATACCCGTGGTATACGGTCTGATATACCACGGCTGTCAACTAACTTACCAATCCAAAACATAATTAGCTAACATGGGCTGGAATCACTTAACAAGAGAAAAACTGTTGATGCATAACCAAATTCTGAAATTGCACCTTGTGAATTCTACCTTGCAACAGTAAGTTGGGGGGATTGATCTGCTGAGGATTGATCCGAGGGCCTTCAGTTGCCCACCCCTGACCTATACTAAGATGGACATTCAATGTACAAAGTAATCAAATGACCAGGGCCTGTTTTCATAAAGAATCTGTGTAGGAGTGCTGATTTGGGATCAGCCCCCCCCTGTCCATTGATTATAATCTAAATAGCAAAACTGATCCTAGATCAACACACCTACTATGAGACTCTTTATAAATACGAGCCCAGAGCTACAGATGATGATGATTTCTATCAGGTATCCTCTGTACATGGGGACAGCCGAAGAACCCTTTTAGGTTCTAGATAGCACCTTTCCTTCTAAGAGTGTACAAATGATGATGATTTCTATCAGGTATCCTCTGTACAGTGTAATGATTACATGGATCTCAAATCTAATTTTCATACTGGCAATACTCTCTCTCCGATGAACTAGACAAAGAGACAGCCAAAGCCTGCAGACTAGCGCGTTTCCCTGAAAAACACTAAAGTTGAACAGCACTGTGCATAAATGTACTTAATTATCTATTTCTTAGTCCCCATGGTAGGAATTATTTTAGGCCTGTGATGACTATAACCTTGTATGGGTTTAGAAGTCGACACTTGCTAGGCTGTCTGAATACAACCATTAGAATTAAATGTGCCTGGAAAACCTCTGTTCAGTATCTCAATACCCCAGGTATGTTTATATGAATGTAGTGAAATCTTTACTCCTAAGGCACGAACAGACCAGTAAGATTGTCGAGTGTCTGCCCGCCGAGAGTACTTAGCACCTCTGAACAGAGTGCCAGCAGGTGGACCCTATAAGAGACCGAACTGTCAGCAAGTGAACGAATGGCAAATGAACGGCCCCCTACTGTACAGACCGACAATCGGTCTGGTGAGTTTTCTCCTTTAGGCTGTGAAAGAAAGGAAGCATTGACCATGTGTTCATTTACATGAGGGAGGAAATTTGACTTGACACATTGCTATACAGTGCCTTCGGAAAGAATTCAGACCTCTTGGTTTTTTCTACATTTTGTTAAGTTATAGCCTTATTCTAAAATGTATTGAATAAAAAAAAATCCTCACCAATCTACACACAATACCCCATAATGACAAAGTGGAAACAGGCTTTTAGACATTTTTGCAAATGTATTAAAAATAAAAAACAAATACCTTATTTACATAAGTATTCAGACCCTTCGCTATGAGACCCGAAATTGAGCTCAGGTGCATCCTGTTTCCATTGATCATCCTTGAGATGTTTCTACAACTTGATTGGAGTCCACCTGTGGTAGATTAAATTGATTGGACATGATTTGGAAAGGCACACACCTGTCTATATAAGGTTCAATAGTTGACAGTGTATGTCAGAGCAAAAACCAAGCCATGGGGTCAAAGCAATTGTTTGTAGAGCTCCGAGACAGGATTGTGTCAAGGCACAGATCTGGGGAAGGGTACCAAAACATTTCTGCAGTATTGAATGTCCTTAAGAACACAGTGGCCTCCATCATGCTTAAATGGAAGAAGTTTGGAACCACCAAGACTCTTCCTAGAGCTGGCCGCCCGGCCAAACTGAACAATCGGGGGAGAAGGGCCTTGGTCAGGGAGGTGACCCAAGAACCCGATGGTCACTCTGACAAAGCTCCAGAGTTCCTCTGTGGAGATGGGAGAACCTTCCAGAAGGACAATCATCTCTGCAGAACTCCACCAATCAAGCCTTTATGGTAGAGTGGCCAGACGGAAGCCACTCCTCAGCCCGTTTGGAGTTTGCCAAAAAGGCACCTAAAGACTCTCAGACCATGAGAAACAAGATTTTTTGGTCTGATGAAAGACCTGAAAATAGCTGTACAGCAACGCCCCCATCCAACCTGACAGAGCTTGAGAGGATCTGCTGAGAAGAATGGGAGAAACTCCCCAAACACAGGTGTGCCAAGCTTGGAGCGTCATACCCAAGAAGACTCAATGCTGTAATCGCTGCCAAAGGTGCTTCAACAAAGTACTGAGTAAAGGGTCTGAATACTTAATATCACAGTATTAAGTATCACAATACTTAATACTGTGATATTCCAGGTTTTTTTTTTTATATACATTTGCTAAAAATCTAAACTTGTTTTTGCTTTGTCATTATGGGATATAGTGTGTAGATTGATGAGGAATTGAATCCATTTTAGCGTAACATAATGTGTAAAAGGTCAAGGGGTCTGAATACTTCCCGAATGCACTGGACATTGACTCACTTGCCAAAGGTATTGTCATGTGTGTATCTTTGTGTCTGTTTGTTTTTCAACCCATATCAGTTCCTGGTTTTAGACTTCTTTGGGAAAGGATTACAAATAAAATGGGAACTCATTTAGTCTAAGTAATGCAATAAAGCTGTCTCTAAGGAACCCTCTATATATAGTTGGACTGGAACTATGAGTTCTGTTTCCACATGCACACGCTCACACACAGTGAAACAGAGGGCTTTGTCCATTGTCACAAACAGTACATTGCTGGTCCATGTCTGGATAATTGTGTTTGAGAAGCATCACTCATCATCTATCATGAGATGCATTACATTCAAACAGTCATTGCTTCCTGACACATTTATTTATCACAGTGTCTGCTGCTTAGATAGAAGGGAAGAATTCATGAAGC
Organism: Thymallus thymallus; assembly: GCA_023634145.1. Classification (NCBI taxonomy): domain Eukaryota; kingdom Metazoa; phylum Chordata; class Actinopteri; order Salmoniformes; family Salmonidae; genus Thymallus; species Thymallus thymallus. Next base: position 23,993,583 of record CM042389.1, on the reverse strand, counting down.
AGCCTTGATGATGTCTGTCATTGAATAAACCATAAGTAATGTTAGTAGAAGGAAACTAGCGTCAAGCCAAGATTGCTCAAAGGAAAGAGGGCTTAAGAAAGAGAGAATCTGATGGGAATCACTCAACTATGTAAAGGGTTTGACATTGCATAGTTTCTCAACATCCTTCCAAGGTTTCCATTATATTGTTTTGGGAATGTTATGAGATAGGAATATTTGTAAGATGAGGTCTTGCCTATTGGCAGCTGCTCCTTATTTGATTAAGGCTGTCGTCTGGCCCAGTCCTCCCGGCTTCCCTCCTCTCACTCTATTTATTTATACCAATAACCATATTCCCCCTCCAGCCATCTGTCCCAAGCATACTCATCCTCCCATACACTAATTTTCTCGAAATGACACATCATCATACTAAACAAGCTGGCGTCTCCCTGCTAGTTGTTTAAAAAATAAAATATATATATTCTCTCTCTCTCTCTCTTCTCTCTCTCTCTCTCTCTCTCTCTCTCTCTCTCTCTCTCTCTCTCTCTCTCTCAGGTCTGTCCCTGGACCACCAGGCAGTGTCAGCTGCCTCCCGTGTCCGTCTGTCTGAGAGAGAGGAGGAATGTCTGTCCTGTTACCTGAGGGCCTGTGACACCGCTCTTGTTTACCTGCAAGAGCTCGATAGGGTGTGTCTGTGTGTGCTTGTTATTTTTACTCACAATGCAGATAATACATGTTATTTCATGATACAAAGCAACACAAAACTACTTGGTGTATGTATTTACCAACTGAAGTTGTTACTGTTGTGTTGGCAGACGGTGGTCACCCCTAGTTCTAAAGCAGCTAAGACCAGTTTGGCCCCTCCACCCGTGGACATTGACCTGGGCTTCTTCCAGCAGGCGGCGCTACAGAGTGCATACCTGTGTCTACTGCATAGGGGGTGAGTAAATGGTCCAGTAGAGCAGTCAAAGATGGTGGAAGCTTCGCCTCTTCCTCTCTGGAGCAGTGCATTGTGATTTCAGCAACAGTAAGTGGCACTTTTGTTTTTGGCCAGTAGGTCTCAGTATTCCACCTCAGATAGGACAGAGTCATTGCTTGTAGTGGCACGATTGAGCTCCAGTGCTCCACTCATTTATACATAGATGGAGCAGCATGCTGTGCTGCTGGCACTGACTAACAAGACCCTAGGCACTGAATACCCTGTTTGTTTGTCTGTCTGTCTGTCTGTCAGTCACCTGGCCCAGGGAGCCCACCAGCTGCGCAGGGTCCTCAGGGTGGTGGAGTCTAGGGGGTCCCAGAGCTTCAGGAAGGTGAGGAGGGCTCACATTGTCACCCAGTTAGCAGGATTAGTGACTGACTGTCTATATGCATTTTATATTTACGGCATAGAGGCTTTCCTGACTACGCAACTTGACTAAGTCAGGAAACAGTCCTGGCCCTAGTTATATTCTAGTTATGTTTCATGGCATTATATGGCATGTTAATTAATGTGTCTCATAGGCTGCAGCGCGGAAGCTGGCGGAGGTGTTGCTGAGCTCGGTGAGTGAGGACAGCTACTGGGCCCCCATGTCCCTCCCACCCTCCGCCTGGCTGCAGAGAGAAGGGAACGCCGGCCCAAAGGATGCCATGTACCCCTCTTCCAAACCACCCCAACGCTACAGTACTGATAGGTCTGTACCTCTCCTCTTTTCTTCTTCCCTCTCTCTCTCTCTCTCTCTCTCCCTCCCTTTCTCATTCCAAGTAGAACCATTGTGGGTTCCATGTAGAAACATTTCCACAGAGGGTTCTACATGGAACCAAAAAGGGTTCTTTAAAGGGTTCTCCTATGGGGACAGCCGAAGAACCCTTTTTTTCTAAGACATCAATAAGACAGACCTCCCTAGAGGCCCAGACGTCCCCTATACCGGTCATACAAAACCCAACATGGAACATAACTTGATCTCACCACAGTCTTACTCATATTGGCTAGGAGCTCTGTGGACTCATGTTTGCTTTGTCGAGCTTTAGAGACTTTGTCAGGGACTTACCTTTGGAACGAGTGGGAGGGAGAGAGAGATGGTGAAAGTGACGGGTGGGAGCAATGGGACGGGTGGGAGGAATGGGAAAAGTGCCAGAGAAAAAAAGAGAGGGACCAAAGAAGGTGGCAAACGTGTACACGTGAGAGACACCCGAGAGAGCGGCGTGTGACACTGTCACAGGGCTCTGTTACACCAGCAGCAGGTGAAGTGGAAACGTGTCACTTCCTGTGATCTAGCCACGGCATGGGGCTGTTGCGTGACATGTCACTTCCTGCTCCTATTTCCTGTGTCTCCTCGCAGTGTCTTCTGTCCCCAGGACGTGGTTGAGGAGGCCGTGCTCCTGCTGCTCATTACAGAATCCATGGTGAGACAGCTCTCCCTCCCTCCCTCCCTCTCTCTCTCTCTCTCTCTCCCCCCCTCTCTCTCGTTCTGTTTTTACACACTTCTCCTGTCTCCGAGTCCATATCTATTACCGAAATGTATTTGCTTACTTTGACATTTGTTGATTGGACATTCTTGTGCCCTCTCCTTCATCTACAATGTATTTAGATTCTACATTGAAAAAGCTTGACAGGTGTAAGTCTAGCTTTCATTTATCCCGTCAATACAAGTGAAGGAAAGGACACCAGCAGATTAAGCCACTTGATAGGCCTACTACTGCTACAGCCTTGTGTTGAATCTGATCTTAGATCTGTAATCTCCCCCTATAGGCCAGTGGAGACGCAGTCATCAGCCAAGCGCCTGACCATAAGGTGGCGCGGGAGACCAGTCTGCAGGACGCCACCTCTATCTACGACCTGCTGAGCATCGGCATGGCCAGGAGGGGGCAGTATGCCATGCTGTCTAAGGTGAGCCTGCCTCAAAAAACACTGGAGGCGAAAGTGAGGATAGGAGATACTTCAACCTAACTAGCTACACTGTGTGAAGGGAAAGCCTTGCCTGACAACTTTGTAATGCCCTTGTTGTGTCTTATACTTTCAAGCATGGTTGGGTGCTCTCTCTCTCTCTTTCTCTCTCTCTGTCTCACTTATTCTCTCTCTGTCTCTGGTTTACCCAGTCTTCTCTCCATTTACATTCAGGTTGGCAGCATTTTTCTCCTGGTGAATGAGAGTGAGACTGCCTAACAGGTGAACACTCTCACGTGTGGGTCCATGCAGGGTGCCGCTAGGCTAGCTAACAATAGACGCGCAGGTCTGCCTGGCTAACATCATTCCTTTCATAGGTGTCACGCTGTGGGCCGCTAGTTAGAGCTCTGTAAATTAACCTCAAACAGTCAACCTTCAACCCCTCACTCTCCTTCAACAACGTGTGTTGATATGTCTACTCTGCAAGCTAAAATGCGTCTGTGTGTGTCTGTGTGCATGCACGTATGTGTCCTCCAGTGTCTGGA